>JASXSY010002484.1:0-47362 GCA_034509805.1 Sipha maydis | reverse complement strand
TACCTCGTAGGAATTATAAGGAGCTACTTAAGTGAGAGAGAGCTCCAGTACGATAACGGCGGAAAAAAGGACATAACATGTGGCGTACCGCAGGGATCGGTGCTAGGGCCGGTCCTATGGAACCTAATGTATGATGATCTGCTTCAGATACAAACAGGTGGCAATCATCATGGTATATCATCTTCCACATTGGTTGCGTTCGCCGACGATGTGGCGGTGATAACTACAGGTCACACGACTGAAATCCTACAAGAGGTTACAAACAATGCGCTCACAGCAGTCGCAGAATGGATGGACATGGCAGAACTTTCATTGTCTGTAGAAAAGACAGAGGCCATTATTCTTACAAATAAGAGACGCTATGAGAGGCCAGAGTTCAAAATACGTGGCACGAGTATCCAGATAAAGGATCAAATTAGATATTTAGGAGTGGAACTTCACAGAATTCTCGGGTTCCGTGCACACCTCGTATCGGCGGCTTCAAGGGCGCAAAGCACATCGCAGGCATTATATAGAATAATGCCGAATATAGGGGGCTCAGGCCAAAAAAAGAGACGCCTACTAGCTACAGTGGTACTAAGCAAGTTACTATACGCGGCACCAGTTTGGTCGTCGGCTCTTGTGTTTAAGAGAAACATTCAAACTATACTTAGACCTCAAAGAACCATCGCGCTACGGATAGCGATGGCATACAGAACAGTATCGACAGCGGCGATTATGGTAGTGGCCGGAGTTATCCCCGCACACCTCCTTGCGTGGGAAAGGACGAGGAGATATGAAATTAGGAGAGATCCTAATAAAGCGGCGATAGAGAAGGAAATACGCGAAGAAGTTTTTAAGAAATGGCAGACAGAATGGAACAATGAAACTACGGGAAGATGGACCTGGAGACTAATCAGGGATGTTAAGAGCTGGTTTAACCGCAAGAGTGGAACAGTTGACTTCCATCTCACACAGATGCTAACTGGCCACGGATGTTTTAGATATTATCTGAACCGTTTTGGGAAATTGGAAGACCCTAGTTGCATTGACTGCCTCGTAGCAACAGACGACGTCGAACATGCAATATTCGGCTGTGACCGATGGAGGACAGACCGAAGGACACTGGAGGAAATATTGGGTCAGGAGCTGCGACCGGAAACGATCGTGGAGTTGATGATGAGTGGCCTTGACAAATGGAAGCTGATTAGCAATTTTATCAACCAACTCCTTTCGAGCAGAGAAGAAGAGGAACGGATCAGGCAAAGAAGAAACCAAAACTACTGAGTTAATGTCTTGTACGCCGAAGTCGAAAATTTAGAGGGATAGGGCTCTCTCTCTTTTTTTTTTTTTTTTTTTTTTTTTTTGTATGTGCACAGCTTTTATATAATACCTTGAAAAATGTAATGTTTATCTTCAATAAACAATAAACGATACGGAGGATGAGGGGGAAGGACGACCCAACCATGGGTGTAGTACCCCCCTCTTCCGCGCCGTGATTTAACACAAAAAAAAAAAAAAAAAAGGTACTTTTTATTTAAATAAATTATTAGGATCCGGATATCATATATATATAATACGACGATACTATTTATAATATAACGTTTTGAAGACAATTTAAAATTAAATAAAACATGTTTTTTTTTATGCGTCGTTAGATCCACGTCTTGACATGATATTAGTTGATGTACTCGGTAAACGCACTGCAACTGTGTAATAATGTATTTCTATGGTACTGGAGCGAACAACCCTTCGTCATCAATATACCATGTAATATCGCACGTATATATATACCTATTGCGGTTGAAAAAATGATCGTAAATCCGAACTCTAAATTGATAATAATAACAATAATAACAATAAATCGACGTATAATAACATATACGGATAGGTACAACGTCGTGTAATGTAGGTAGAAGTATATATAATATTCAATCGCCCGAAATTCACACCGCAGACACCAGACGATTATTAAGTGGTAGCCCCGAAAGTGTGCAGCATAATGAGTAGCCCGCGACGCCGCCGCCGCGTGTTCCGCGCGTCGCCGCCGGTGTACTTGTATTCGTGTAAATACATACGTGTATATGTGTAGTATGTATTTTATACATATTATTGTTTTGTGCGTGTATGAGTGTGTAGACCTGTGTGTGCGCGTGTATGTTTGTGTGTGTATGTGTTGCCCCATAGACAAAAACTTTTTTTTTTCACGCGGTATACACGTAGACGGACGACTAATTGATACGAGGAAATCGATTGAGACACGCAAAACGCACTCGATATCGACTATCTGGCCCGTTCCGAAAACACGATGTGTGCCCGCGTTTCGTTTGATGTGTTGCCGCATGCAATTTACCCGGTTTTTTTTTTTTATTTTTTTCGTGCCCCTTGAATATTGTTCTGTTCTTTCCGTCTTTTTCACTTTTCGCCCGGCACATCTCCGTTGGAGAGCTCAACACGATCGTTTTGTTTTTTCGCGCGCCTCGCGCTCTCCATCTAGAACATCGTACCCATATCCCTCTTCTGTACTACTACTAACGAAGTATTTCGCCGTGTGCACTCGCAGTACGCGTGAATGTGCATAAATACGCGTCACGCGCACGCATACACACGTACACATCACGTGCACCGGCTCTCGGCGGTCCTTAGGGATTTTTCGGATCGTTTTTATTACGGTCCGCCCGTGCACGTACGGTCACATACGCGCGGTACAATACGGTGACCGTGGTATGCATGCGCGCATAAGACGTTCATTTGTGTCCTAAATATTATTATTATTACTATACGACATTCTACACACATACATACGCGCGCGTGTGCACACGACCAGAATAACATTAAACACCACCCGACGCCGTCGCTTGCACGCTACGAATTTCGGAGAGACAAATACGAAAAAGTCTTACATACACTGCACGTGTATTCTAGCTACATACACATAAACGCATGTGCGCGCGCGCGCGCGTGTGTGTGTGCACCGTATCGGTTCATTGGATACGCCTGTGGGACGCTTGGGCAAAGAAACGTGTACATCGTATACACGTACACACGGATAAGAGAGAAAAAAATAACCTTTACGGCCCACCCGGTGGGAATATCGCTCGAGAAAATATCACTTTTCGAAATGTCGTACAATATTATACTTATCGGCATCTTCGTTCTCATTTTCTATTTTATATTATATTTTTTTTCTCGATGGTCTTTCCCCGCTTCTTTCTCTTCTACGTATTACGTAACGAAATACACGGTGCACGGCGCGCGCCTACGACGCCGACGCGACGCATTGCCGAGATCCAAAAACGTATGATCTACACGTTTTACAATACCCGGTACACTGTTATAGATATACGGTGTCGTAAGAGATATTATGCGGAGTCGCAAGCCGTGAGTATCGCGTGCGCACCTAAAGGTGCTACGTGTATATTATGATTATTATTAGACATAGTTTTTGTTTTTTTTTTTTTTTTACCCGATAAATTTCACGCGATCTTCAGGACCCGACCGCTTGTCTGTCACGCCAATGTAATCACTCTTATTAGGCCAATCGCGGCCAATAATATTCAATAACGTTAATCAAATTGATTTTTACTCGCATGCGATACTCATGGTTTATCAAAAATATGTATAAATATATATGTATATAAAACAACAACAATCTGTACGCGGACCGCCGTCGCAAGGTGCCACTTTGTTTTTAACAGACCAAATTACGAAACGAGGTGTTTGATCCGCGCGCACGGCTATATACTTATTTCGAGTATTTATGTGGTATAAAATATATATATATATATATATATATAAAATGCTATGTACGTGTACACGCTTACCGATTCTCATTGTCGCGGACAAAAGGAACAATCGGCGGCTGCGGGCCGTGTATACCTATTACGCGTTATTATTAATTTTTTTTATTTTTTTTTTACGTTTTTCTTACGAATTACCATCCATTACATCGGACGGAAAATAGCTTCCGATTAATATTGATACGAATCGTTGGATATCGTGGCGAAAAAACAAAATACTGGATCCGTCTGCGATCCATGATGAGTATCCGTCTTGACGTATATATGTTTATATTTTTATGTACATCTCACATTTTATATATAAGAAAAAAAAAAACACACCATATAAATTTATATTTAACATCGTTTAATCGTTTATTCAGTCTCTATTTTTCGGATAAGCCTGCGGTTTTTTTTTATCTATTTTTTTTTTTTCATTGTGCATTGTTGCCTTACGTAAATACCATAAGTGTAATGCGTACTTCAGACGGTGCTGTTGGTATACCCACCTAAATACATTGTCCGTGCACAAAACATCACTATTTCGTTAAATGCTGGAAGGTAATCAATGTGCGCATTAGACAATTACAATACACGCAATCGGAACGGTTAAAATATCGCGGCCAGTTTTTTCTTATAACATCGTTACAACACTATGTGTACATCATTTATGTGCTGTCTGAACCGTAAATAAGAGAGTACACGGCGTGTCAGGTTGATTTCAACAAACATTGTACATATCCATAGGTATTTTACCGTTCGTCGTGAACGAAATGTGTACGTATAAATATGCACGCGCGTGCATGAAATATAAAAGTCAATGCTAACATAACGTACACGGTCAAACAATTGTTGTCATTAAAAAGTGGTGATAACTCTGTACGCGTATTTTTAATGATTAAAAAATAGAACGAGCTGACAAGTCATGTCGACAGCACGGCGTTCATTTTCATACCGAAAAGTTCCGAAATGTTGATGCGAACCAACTACGTTTGGCGAGTCGTTCGAAATTCATAACAACCACTCATGTGCACACACATATATATATATAGAGGTACATCACGCAATCAGATGAATGCATGAAATGTCGACACATATAAAATGTATTATAAATGTGTTTATGACCTGCTGCAGAGAGAGAAAAAAAAAGGTCTAGTTAATAGACACACATACACAAATGCACACGCGTGCTTGCACGATATTTTAATGGTTTCTTCGGTTTTGCTAAACCTCCTCGGGTACGTGGGAGAATATAAATAGTTTTACTGCAGGCGTGTTTTTTTATGCTTATGATTTTTTATGGTAGTGGGCGCCGAAACTCGAAAAAAAAGGCGATTTCAATAGAATCTACCCAAAACGACCTGCATGTACTCGAGTACGCGTTAAGTTATCCGAATTCCAAAAAAAAAAAAAAAAACGCGTACCAAGACGTGACTAATCCGAAAAGGACGAAAATAATATTATTTTTTCTCGTACATTACGTTATACCTACTTATTTCATTTTTCCATTTTCATTTATTATATTGTTCTATAATGCTGTCGTCTGACTGAGAGATCGATTTTATTTCATATTACATATATATATATTTATATATGTACCTTACGACAGACATGTACGGTATAAGCAACGACGTATACATATATATATATATATATATATATTTACAAATATGACTTTAAATGCACGCGCAGTTATTAATGGTGTTTCGATCGACGTTTTCAACTTTCGATTTTCTTTTTAACGCTCGTTCTTAACACTTACGCCTCCTCGTCAACTCGTCTTGTTAGTAATAGTGTTACAGATAGAAAAATATGACTTGTCCTGTACACATACATAGCTTGCACACGTAATATATATATATATATATATTTATATGTGTATGTGTATGTGTCTACCTAATGCACGTCGTCGTCGTGTACAATAAGCGATTCATTTTGAGAAAATCAGTTGCTCCTCAAGAGGTGAGAGGGGGCTCATTGAACTCTTTTAAAGTCAAACTGACTGCTTGTTGGTGGGGCTCGTATATATACAACACGTACGATATTTAAAAATAAAAACAGAATCACGACCTGGGCATGAATTTATGTGTGTGTGTGTGTGTGTGTGTATACGAGTATATATACGTTAGTATATATACGAGCGTTCGTTCAACAACGAAAACAAAACACAGACCGTATAGAGTATACTATGGATGTAGGTTAAAAAAAAATAGACCAACGATTAGGTTTTTAATAAGAACGTACGAGATATAAATGACTATATAGGTTTACTTGCTTTTATAGTACATGAATTCTGATGTAAAATTAAACTGCCCCAAAAATCGATCAAAAACTATTTATTTATGCTCAACGTTATATATTTATGGACATTAAAACAAATATTTACCTGAGAATTCAATTTTCAACAATGTTCATAGAATCTCAAGTCGGTTAAATAAAATACTCCTAAGAGCTTACATGAATTAACATAATTTATGATGATAAAACAAATAACGAACTTATTACGCTGCGTTAGTCTAATATTGTGTAGGTAAAAGAAAACTCGTAACTTATCGCTTATGTAAAAATGATTATGTGATGAGTGTGAGCACATAATTTATTTGAGTTTTTATAAGTTAACGAAAATCATTTAACTAGTAAGACTAAAAAATAAAGGAACAAGCGCACATATTTAAATTATTTTAAATATGTCTACCTACCGAGAACTTAAAACTTCGTATCATATTTTTGATGAAGCAAACAATTTACTCTCGATAATATTTCTTTAAACGTCGTCGGTTTTGTCAATACTAACTATACGATGTGTCTCGAAAAAAAAACCCTAGAATTTTTATTTTTTAAATATTTGATATATTGTTCAGAGTGTTGTTCAAGTGACTGGCCAAGTGGGTTCGCCTCCGACGGTCGACGAGTCAACACCTCCACCGTGGAATCGTCATTCTAATCATTACAACCGAATATTATAACATTACACACACACACACATACATACAATCACACACCTACAAATATACATAAATCTATGTATATACTCAACACTCACATACATCTGTGAATGTGTCTGTCAGTGCTTAGGTTCACGTTCGAGTGTGTGTGGGTAAACTAAAATTATATTCGGTTCACATGTTATAACGATAATAATGATAATAATAATAATAATAATATAAGAAATCATTTTTCATGATCGCGTTTACGGCGGCGGCTCTCTTCAGTTTCAAACTAATGAAGTGCAAACGTGCCTGCACCCCGCGTGGCTACACATATATATTTTTTAATTGATATTATTGTTTATTATCTCGGAAGACCCGCGGTGAGAAATTGGGTGTGAAACATTTCATCAATCACCCCGTATAAAAAATAAAACCACAATGGGAAAAGAGGGGTGAACACGCAGTACACACACACACACACACACACACTCATACATACACATATATATATACATATATATGTGTATAAAAGTATGCGCGAGTGAGAGTGCGTGTGTATATGTACGTATATGCTCGAACGCGACAATGAATGCCAGGTGCTCAGCGTGGACTGTCAGGCAGTGTGCTAGCGTGGAAAATTTTCATTTTTTTTTTCCATACGCAGTTCAAACACACACTCACACACTTTGACGTACATATCACGTTGGACGATTTACGTAAAAACAACAGATCCGTCCTCTACGCGTGAAGAAACGTAAGTATACTTACATTAACGCGCGCGCACTTCAGTGTATGAGTGTGTGTGTGTGTGTGTGTGTGTGTGTGTGTGTGTGTGTGTGTGTGTGTGTATGTGTGTGTATAATGTGTATAGACACGCTTTTTTTTTCTCGAAAATATCATTAAATATGTGTGTCCGAAATGGAAAAATATATTCGTAAACAATTGTATATATATGAGCATTATTCACGCGTTGGGACAGAGGGTCGAATTTGACTCGCGAGTTGTTTGAGGACGGACAGGTATACACACGCGTATAGGAACGACGACTGCGGAATGCGTATGAAATCAAATACTGCTGTGCAATGTAAATATTATTACACGTATTTATAATATAACTGTGGTCAACGGGAATAAAAAGGATTTTGAAATTTTCCTTTAAACGACTTATCGGTGTACGAGCATATATTGTACAATAATATAAATGTACGAAAATACGTTTACTTATGTTATATTGTATATTATCTTTATAAACTATCTGACTCGACCTAATTAGTTCGACTGAAATATAATAGTACTCGTAATAATAATAATAATAATAATTTGGTTGTACGCGCAGCGCACATATACACTTTATAATACAAAAATGTATTTTTATATACGTTTTAATAAAAATATTCGATACACAAAACAATAGAAACTTACACAAGCAGTGCGTGTCTATATGAAAAGTGGTTCACCTTTGATTAGTCACACCTATTTTACAACATAGCAAATCCAATGTAATAACTTACAATATATTGTGCGCGTAAATATTATAGGTGTACTATACATATGGTGTATATGCGCGTGTGTGTGTGTGTGTTTATTATTTCGAGTTTGCAAACTAATTGTGTTTTAATCTTAATCATACCCGGGAAAATGCAATTTAATCAGCATTGAAGTATTATCATTTAAATGGTAATTATTTTTATGTAATATTATTGAAAATAATTGGATGTCAAACAAAGAAACATTGGCACAGTCATTCGAACAAGCAATGCAAGAATAGTAGTATATGTATATATACCACAGAAATATCGAGCAACATCAATTGAATTCGTACTTGAGCTAGTTTGTTAAACAATTTGTGCATAACAATAATAATAATAATAATGAAAAATCGAAAAATAATTATAATTTCAACAACCCATGTATTATTAAGAAATCTACTGCCATATTTCATAGAAGTTAGTTGGCGTATTAATGTATTGTATTACGTACAAGATTTTAAAGATAATTTTATTGGAATAAAAACTTCAAAACCACATAACGCAAGCATTATACGCACCAAAAAACGCGTTCGATTATCTGAAGCATTACATACGTGTACATACATAACCGTCATGTTTACTAAGGGGAAATATGCGTCGTACGGGATTACAGATCCTGGAAATGAAATGTTGACTAACGCGTCAAAGAAAAAAAAAAAAAATAAAGAAAAAAGAAAAACAAAACACGAAAAAACGAACCAAAGAATAACTTGAACGTGTTTGTACGACCTGTACAATATTATATACCCGTAGATACTAGGTATTGCCTACGGTGTACGTTGATGACGGTGCAGCTGCAGCGAATTCGTACCGTGTACAGGCGCGCGCGATACAGATTCAGCGGCGAAATTCGTTCGGAAAATTAAATAAATACATTTTTGTGTACACATAACATTCCCTCCGGGGGCCCTTGTACATTATGCGCGTACAACGTGTAGGCGGGCTGGTGTACGTACGTTTAGCAAGTGTGCTGTATAAAATGTACATGCATTGCACATGTGGATAGCGTGATTGAATTTTTTTTTTTTATGTTGTACGAGTGCGTATACTAGAGTACAACACGCGTATTATTCATATTACATAGCCCTAACCCCGTTCGCGTAATACTGATATATATACGTGCGCACTATTCGTCGAAAGAGGGTGCGCGAGGTGATGGGGTCGATGGGATATGTATCTATTTATACCTATGATACGTCGTTCCGGAGAGAGTTACACTCGCATGAGTGTATACAGTGCTATTATAAAAGACGAAAGAAATCATCCGTCGACGGTGCAACCATACAATAATATTAAGATATACAATAGTATACGCTGTATTTTCTATGTATGTAAATGTAAATTAATGGAATTCAAATATATATTTTATGTATCTACTTTATAGTTTATATTATATTCTTACGGATATATTTATATATATATATATATATATATATATATATATATATATATATATATATATAAATTTGTATACATTTTTTTAGTATGCATATGATACACATTGAAGAAGAATATAAAATACATTCCACCACTGTTATGATATTACGTTACCACATGTGTTGTATGCATACAAGCGGCGATCGTAGTTTAATAAAGTGATTCAATATTTTTCGTGTATCTACTGTTCCATGATAGGGTTACAAATATTTAGTTGTTCAATGCGTATGTATTTTACACTATCTAATCTACCGAAGTTCGTGTTCGCTTGTGTATAGTATATCAAGTGTAGATAAACCAATGGTCTACAAATTATCAATTAACCATCAGTGGCGGCTTGTGAAGTTCGCATAAGGTAGTGCACAAATAATTTCCAAGATACCTTTGTAGGCGAGTAAAATAATACTAATTTTGCTATGGATATAGGTGCTTATAACGTACTTATCAACATTTAATTTTCTTAAGCTTACTAAGCTCTTCGTCAAGATTAAATACAAAAAATTATTTTTCATGCTTGAAATACAAACACAACATATTGTTACCACGATCGACGCGATATGCGTAACGTTAAAAATCAATCTGGTGCACACATTGATCGTGTTCTAGACTACTATATATTGGTAACCGACGTATCCACGCATGTAGCTAATTTGTGTATAGCCGCTCGAAATACAACGATTGCGTGCTCCGCTAAATGTTTAATCGTAAACAAACAAACTTCTCAACACGAAAAGCTGCATAAACTTTCTTTTTTTTTTTTTTTAATAAATATTTTTATCAATTACAGGCTATTTGCATAACGAACAACTATAATTAACTATAGGAATCTTATAAATGTTTATTTATTTCCACTTACCTATGTTCTGTATGTCTATTTTATTTATTTACTTTTTTTTTTTTTTAAGAGAGGATTTAGTAAGGGAGAGGGTGATCAAAAAATAAATAAAAGCTATACCTAAAACAGGAGTCCACGCATGCCTACTATGATAATCATTGTATATCCTATTATGTAAACATATTAAACAGTATTTAAATATTGCTCTCCGAAACGTTGATAAATAAAAAATAAATAAAATAATATGAAATATTATACTTACCTACGGTATTCCCTTATTTTAAATGTTTGATTTTCAAACATTATGGCAGTTATACTTCAATATTATTATCATTATTCGTGCGTATGTGTGTATATACGTGCCTATACGACGATATTTGTGGGCATTAAATGTACATATTCTTATTGGACCGTTATATAATACGTTATATACACGCCCGGCGTCGCTTATGCGGATCGTCTACTGTGGAGGGGTTAGTCGTAGTATGAACTCACTAGGTTTACTTCTTCCAAGCGGTCCCTAGAGAAATTTAATATTCCGTGTTAAAGAACTTTGCAAGTGCTTATTTTTCCGAAAGTCCATAAAACGCAAACACTTAACCATATATATATACACAACACTATTACTCTACAACATCTGCTCCGTAGTATTATTATAAATAAGATATGGTAAACCATATACAAGCATCCATATGAAATATATATGCAAAATTTTATTGTATAAGTAGAATGTATATACTTATAATGTACTTTAAATATATGTACGAGTGATGTGTGTTCGTTAGGTGATAGATGGAAACACGTTCTTGGCGATCGTGCAACTCATTATATATATATATATATTATAAGCGATCAAATTGGTTAGAAATTGGTATTTCCGAACTCTTTATTGCGTTTCTGTAATGTGTTGCGTTTTCATTAATCACCATTTTATAGACAAAACGCTGCAGAAAATAAAATCGTGTGAGACCGCATGCAAGATAGTATTGCGTTATAAACAAATTTTCTTTTTAAAGGAGTATAATTTGTAACCAAAAATCCAACTATCATCCAAAACCGGTTATTGTACATTATTAATGAGAGGTCAGTTACATACAGATCTACTTGTACGTATCCCGATATAGATATGCCGATGACAATAATCAAATAAAATCATAAAATCATAATTCGTTCACCTTTTAATTCATTATGATATTATATATATAATCAATACATCGTACATATAACATACCGAACGCAATCCGATTTAATTGCTTCGATCATCGTAGGATACGTATACTGTGAGTAGTGAAGGTATACTACGATAAAACTACGATAACATTAGTATAATTAGATATGATATAATACGAGTGTTCACTGGTCCATATATACGCATATTTTTTTTATTTTTTTTATTTAAGAAAAAACAAATACATTATTACTATTGTACATTTAAAAAAAATTATTAATCTAATATTAAACTAAATTTAAACAAAAAAATACAATGTATGTATATATATACATATACATACATTCGCGTAACAACGCAATTGTTTTCACTCCCAATACAACAATCAATATGAATATTAGTGAATATTAATGTTAGTGATTAATATATTCTTATTGTGTTAAATATGTACACGTGTGAGTGCAGAGAGAAAGAGGAAATAATTATGCCATCAATGAATATTATATTTCAAACTGTTTAATTATACACGCTGAAAACTGTAGTGTCTTTGTGTGAAGACAAATCCCTAATAGTTTTGTCACCTTTCATACAAAGCGTTGCATGTAATACGTATATTGTAATATATTTATGGGTGGGTGTACGTGTATATGAATGTGTACATTTATGTATATTATATAAGTGTACCACAGCGGTCATCTCATCTCCGCCGTTATTTGGATTGTTAAAGAGATTCGTAAACGTGTCGCCATAGCACTGATTAAGAATAAGTCTTAAATAGATCGAAGAGGAAAAATAATACGCCTGCACGCGCTCATATAATATATATATATATATATATATATATATATATATAAGTACATACCTCGCATATGTCAATTGTGCATTATTCACGATTCGCACATTATAAATGTATTGTGTTTATACATGTAAATTCATAGGTGTATATATGTGTGTGTACACTCATTGTATTACAAAGTGCATCTATGCCGAGGAGATATGACATAATTAAAATTCGAAATTTCCTCGTGGACAAAAATTAATGTTTTTCATATATTTATATTTATATATATACTATATATACACTGTGTCGTTACGCTATGGGTTTTGACAATCTGCAATACCGACACTGTTGATACACTCATATACTGTTTACACCATTGGCCAGCAATTATATTCACTTTTATTTTAATCGCAATGTAGTATTTAACAACTGCAGATTTCCAAATATACATATTTCTTGGGAGACATGATGTCAAAGTCCATGGACACGTATAAGTATCCATATAGTGAGTAGGCAATGAATTAGCTAACTACGAGCGGCTTATGACAGCGAGTGATTATATTTATAATTATAAAATTCTATAAAAAATGGATTCTGCAGAATAGTTATCAGCAAAAATCTCTAAATGTATAAAATAGTATATTTTAAACATATGATACATGCATTTGACGATACGGCTGCAAGGCTTAGCTTTCGGAAAAACATTTTATCTATTAGAAATTCGCTGGTAATAATATTTAAAACACCTATTTTATACGACTATTATAGTATTATAAATATTCATTATAATTGCTACCCGTACAATCAAAACTGTTATGAGTTAATGTTTTATCGTATCGAGTTCATATTCGTAAAGCCACACAGCAAAGATGTTGGATAACATATAAAATAAATATTAATTTAAAACCTTTATGTACCTAAGATAATAACATCATATACTAAACCAACAGTTTTTAAACACGATGTTCGTGAATGTAGTATGTTATCGTTGAAAAAAATCGAAGTATTCGATTCGTATTACAATATTATGTAGGGTATTATATTGATGATTTCTTACGTTGATAATACTATATTTATAAACGATATACGAAAACATTCGATCCACTAAATTGCAACAGCCTATATGTGCCCAATGTGCGAAAAATGTTCGCTATTTGTAATGTTTGTTTACCTCTTCGTCGTATACAATATTTGGGTTGTCCAGCTGTGTTTTATTAAGATGTTCCATTAGGAATTATGTTTTTTTTTTCAACAATAAGTTGTGTGCCTTGAACGGTAAAAGTTGGGAAAATAATATTACATACATATATATATATATTTTTTTTTTTAATGGGTCATTCTATTGTGACGCACAAAAGCGTTATTTGTAAGCCTTAAACCTCAGGCGGACTCGACGGCGCGTAATATACATCCACCAGTATATTTTTATTTAATTTAATTTTTTTTTTTTTGATCCTATACCACTTGAAAATATACAATTTACGTCGAATGAAAAATGTATGATTATAATTACTTATTTAGATAGTCTTTATACAATAATATAAAGCTATGTGTAATATAGCCTACAGTCTTCACCAAAAATGAATTGTATATGTATACCTTTTTCTTCTAGAGTATAAAAAATAAAATACCGTCCTTTTTTCTTCTCTGAAATACGTTAATTTTACTTGCGGTATTTATTCTATATAGTGCAGTACAAATGTACGCGATGTTTGTACTTGTAATGTTCGTAAGTCTAAGTTTTAGCATAAAACATGTTATTAAAACATTTATTATAAATCTATATGCACACTCGAACAAAGTTAATGTGAACAAAATTAATATAAACGTAAATAATTAATTTTTTTATCAGATTATTTCATTTTAATGCTAATTACCATATAATTCCGGGTAAATTAATAATTTATTACTAATTATATCAAAATTAAAACAAACATACTGCTAAAAATTATTTCGATTAAATATATATTTTAAAAGTAAGTATTAAATAAAATGCATTTTGATATTTCCAATAATACACGTATATGTTATACGGACACGTATAGGTTGATATGGGAATGAATGAATGTTCAAAATATGGACAACACGCAGACAAAGGGAAGATACGGATACGCCTTTATATACACATTTTTGATTTTAGCGAAACATTAAGGAAATTCGCAGTAAACTGTACCTATATTTTATACCTGACGTTTTAGAAACGCGTTTACGTAGAAATTTAAGTAGGTACCTAAAAGCATTATATGCATATATATATATATATATATATATATATATATACATATATATATATCAGTAACGTATGAACCTGTAACACATAACTGAGTCCGTGTACATGGTAAAAAAAACTACCCGCAATTCGATCGACAAACCAAATATATAATATTATGTTTTATGTTTACCTTTTTTGTTAACACTATTACATATTTATATTATATAATAATTGAATGCAGACAGATACGGATACAAGGGGAGCCTATGAGGACTGAAACTCCCCCCGTCTCCTTAGATCCTAGATACTTAAAATATTTAAAAATTATTTTTAATTATTAATCAAAGTAAAGAGGATCAATACTATACTTATAACGTATTATATTATATTATTTTTTGAAATTTAGGAGTGATTGATAATCGTGATAATTTATATAGTCCTCGTTAGTCCTAATCTAGAAGGATAAAAATAAAGAATTGATAATAATATGTCGTTCCTATAACGATGTTAATATCGTATAAAATACATATGCATATATGGTTTTCGGTTTAGGTTGAATATTTTATTATGCTTCTGTACTACACGCATAACATTTTTTTACGGTTTAGTTTCAGGAAATGATTACTTTTGTATACAATTAAGACATAATTTTACGTTTTGCAAAATTTAAAAAAAAAAAAATTTAATAAATACGACCTCGCACCGTTGGGTTTTGAACGGCCGTTACAACCCCGGGTTGCCATCACGCGTTATGTGTTCGCCCTGATATAGTGAACACCAACAATTAATGGTCAAAATCGTTTGAAATGATAGTTAATAATTAGACTTACATGTATACTTTTACTTACGTGAGTTCATAATTATTGGTCGACGTTTGATTCATATTTATGTACAGCCGTACAGAAAAATACTGTTCAAGCACAAAAATGTGCAATACATTGATTATTATACGCAATACTTGTGTGTATAATACATTTTAAATGTAGCCTGTGATGGAATCTGCAGTTTAAGATGAGCATCGAGCTTTCTGAAAATAATCGATTTAAACGTATACGTTTAAATACCTAAAGGTATCGCGATGATGGAAACTAGGAGTAATTTTTTTTTTTGTAATTTAGTCGAAAACAATTCTACGGTATTTGTTTGTGTAGAATACAAACTGTTTTTGTAACCCAAACGATAGAGATTTTATCACGTCCTTTCAATTTTCGTCGTACGCACATATTTACTTATTGTGCACACACCTACTACACCGTAAGTGCGTCGCAGTACACAATTCTGGGCTCCGGTACCGTCGTCGTGATTCCTACATTGTACACGAATCGTAATGAATAGTGCCGAATAAATGCTATTCATAATGTAACATCGATAGTGGGACATGTACTCGTATGTGCGCGCGGGTAAAAGTGGTTTATTACTATTATTTTAGTTGTTCATCTGATGCTGCTGTTTCGCGGTTTACACGAACAGCATTTAGTATTTTCCGACAAAATACACGTACTTTTGTAGATTATTGACATTTGACCTTGTTGTGTAGAGAACCTTTTTCATAATCGAGTTGGGACGACGACTATAACGTAATAAAATGACGCGACAAAGAAATCTCCACACGCACAATCGCGCTTTTATCCGGGTTTACACGGTGCCCTTAGCGACCTTAGCCTAAAAAAGATCGTCAGAATAAAACATAGGCAAGTCGATTAATCGACCAATAATGTCGGTTAATTTCAGTGTCCGTTAGACTTACATTAAAGGTATTTATGTGTTTCGCCGAATGTTACAGTTATATTGATATTATTAGCTTTTCTGTTGTTGATAAGCTTCCGCTTTAGCGAACGAGTTTTGTCGCAAAACGTATTGAATCGGTATCGCTGCAATGACAAATGTTATGCATAGAAATCCCCGTTCACGTTGTGCGTGTCGAGTAATTTAAGAAGAAAAAGAAAAACGTTTTCATATCATAATTATTATTATTATTATTATCATTATTATTGTTATGATATCATCGTACGGCACGGTCTTAGCAGACGTATAACCGCAACACGATACAGCAGGTACAATCATAACGCGGTACAGACCACCAATTATTATGGGAAAATATAACCAATTAGGCGAAAGACGAGAGTACGCGCACGGATATCGATTGTGTGTTTATTTACATAAATAACTATAGCGCGTACACTCGTGTTGCATAGCATCGGGCTTATCTGCCGAACACGAGATTAGCGTTTCCGCGTTATTCACGGCACAAGTGCCGGCGAGAGGTTAGGCATTGCACAACAGTGTATGCGTGCGCGACGTAAAACGAAATGGGAAAAGGAAAACGTTTTGAACGGTAAACAATCTCGGCCGCAGCACAACGGTTGCAACGCGAGAGTCCGCGCGAGACGGCCGTTTGTTTTCGTTTGCGACGAACGGCCCGAAATTTCCGCGCCGTTCGTCGCGGACGGATTTCGCGTTTTTATTTCACATGACCCCCCCCCTGCGCCGAGTCCCCCTTCAGCGGGCGATACGTCCCGTCGGAAATTTCGGTTTCGTCCCGTTTGCGAGGCGGCGGCGGCGAGCACCGCGCCGGTTGACGGAGTACCGGGACGGCGGGGCAAGGGGTGGTACGGCATCGCTCGAAAGTGCGGAGGCGGCGCGCGGGGACGGTCGGATGTGCGCGCGGCGGTGGCGACAGCAGCGGCGGCGGCGGCGGCGGCGGCGGCGGCACGTAAAAATATGGTTCACTCGGCGGCGGCCGCCCAGCGGCCGTGACGTCGGCGCACGCGATTGGCCGGAGAGGCGGCGCGACAATCGATAGATACCTGCGCGCGACGTGTGGTGGGGGACGGCCGCGCACCCTCCGCCGCGGCCGGCCACCGCGGCCGCGGACTCCGCCGCCGTAGCGCGCCGCACTAGTAGCGTTTGGTCGTCCGCGTAGTACCTTAGCGACAGTCCTGCACGTTCGACGTATTCACCGTACATCGCGCACGTACACTTTGTTTTCAAATAATAACACATTCAACGATAATAGTAATAACCATTAATTATTATTATTGTCGCCGTGTTCACTGTTGTTGTAAAGATTTTTTCCCGTTCACTTTTTGTTCTCATCGCGCGAGTGCCTGTGCAATTATATTCGTCCATCCGTCGTCGACGTCGTACGCACCACATGCAGCGGGAACACCGTCGCCGTTCGCTTGCAGCCCGTCCGTCCGTCCGCCGCCACGTCGTCACCGTCGTCGCATAGCACAGCTCATAGTACGTACAACGTTCTGTTATCAACCGTCGTCCGCGATCGTTCGCCGTGTCATTTTTCCCGTCGATCGCGACCCGCGTACGTAACATATATGTCAACACCGCGTTGACCCGGCGGACACACGTTGTTCCGCGCGCGTCGCGTCCGATCGCCGACGATCCGTTCTGTCGCGCCCAACCGCCGTCGCAGCTTGCACTTGGTCGCGAGCACCGTCCGCGTGATAAAATGCTAATGGACACCGAAATCAAAAACTGTTCCTCCGGCCTGCTGGCCGGCGGAGGCCATCACATGAGCCACGCGTACGGCCAACCTCAACCAGATGGGTATGCTGGCCGGCCATCGGGCCCGCGGGCGTCGTGCTCGGCGGTCCGCAAGTGGGTGGCGGCCAACAGCCCGCTGTCCTCGCCGCCGCCGTCTCAGCAACAGCAGCAGCAGCAGTCCGCGCTCCATCAGCAACAGCAGCAGCAGCAACAGCAACAGCAGCAGCAGCAGCAGCAGCAGCAGCACCACCAGCACATGCAAGCCGTGCACCACCATCACCAGGTGGGCGGGCACGTGGTCGGCGCGGGCGGACAGCTGCAGCTGCCGTCGCCCAACAACAACAACTCGTCGTCGGCCAACAAGAACCAGAACGTGGACCGCGTGAAACGGCCGATGAACGCGTTCATGGTGTGGTTCGCGCGGGCAGCGCCGCAAGATGGCCCAGGAGAACCCGAAGATGCACAACTCGGAGATCAGCAAGAGGCTGGGCAGCGAGTGGAAAATGCTGACCGAGACGGAGAAACGGCCCGTTCATCGACGAGGCCAAAAGGCTGCGCGCGGTGCACATGAAGGAGCACCCGGACTACAAGTACCGTCCCAGGCGCAAGACCAAGACGCTGATGAAAAAGGAGAAGTACCCGTTGCCGGGCAGCGGCGGCCCGCTCTCGCTCGGCGGTGCCGGCGGACAGCCGTGCGACAACTCGGTGGGCGGCCGGAACGCCGTGTCGCAGGCGGCGTCGGCCGCGGTCCAGCAGCAGATGGTCAACAGCAGCCGGGAGCTGTACCACCAGATGAACGGTTACATGCCCAACGGCGGCTTCGGTATGCACCACGACCCGAACCCGTACGCGCAGCAGCCGTCGTACGCGTCGCACATGGCCGCCGCGTCCCAGGCGGCCGCCGGGTACCGGTACGACATGCCGCAGATGAACAACAACGCGGCCGCGGCCGCGTCCATGCACTACTTGAACGGCAGCTACAACCTGTACTCGGACATGAACCAGTACCAGCAGGGCCCGCCGTCCACGTCGCACAGCCCGGACAGCATCAAGTCCGAGCGCATCACGCCGCCCGTGCAGTCCGGCGGGCACTCGCCCAGTCCCAGGCTGTGCCAGCAACAGCAGCAGCAGCAGCAGCAGCTGCACCAACAGCAGCAGCAGCAGCAGCAACAGCAACAGCAACAGCAGCAGCAGCTCGGCAGCAGCGATCTGCTGCGCATGTACATGCCGCTCGAATCCAGGCTGTCCGCGGCCGCGCAAGGCCACCAACAGCCCGGCGCACACAACCATCCGTATCTGTCGCACAGCCAACAGCAGAACCTCGTTCAACAGGCCCACCCGCACTCCATGTCACCTGACCTGCAGATGGGCCACTTGGGCCATCACATGTAAGCGGCACCGATGATGCACGGAGCAGTGAGCCGTTAGAGCGACAACACCAGCTACAGCCAGCCACCGCCGATTCCGCATACGGCTGCGCCACTTCGCTCCGCACGACGTGTCATGTAAGCCATAAATAAAAAACAAACAAAAAAAAATAAATAAATAAATAAATGAAAAAAACAAAAATTTATAAACTATATTATACAGCGCGATTGAGAGATCACGATATTTTCTCTCAAAATGTTTCTCTTATTATTTTTTTTTTTTTTATATATAAATAAAACACAACTTTGTAAAAAACCTACTACGCGTAGAAAAGTTAATAAACAATGTTTTTTTCCTATTATTTTCTTTTGAAAAATTCAAATTTTTCTCTCAAACAAAAAAACGTGTGTCGGCCTTTAAATCGCGTAAAAATATAATAAAATACGAATTTTGTGGAAATAAAATTACGTCCTCTCCCCTGACCTGAATTCGGAGTTTCATTCTCACACGTTATAAAAATTAAAATTTTCGTTGAGCTCTCCTCTGTATTATTATTATCATTATGATTATTATGATTATTATTATTATTATTATTATGATTATTATTATTATTATTATTATTATTATTATTATCATTATTATTATTATTATTATGATTATTATTATTATGATTATTATTATTATGTGCGACAACGTGTTTAAATATAGATAATATGTATGTATATTACGATAATATGGGTGGTTCTCCCGGGGACAATTTTGATTCGAACGCACATATGAAACAGCTCTTTTATGTATCTATACATTTGCTTTGTACATAAAAGTGCATTTTTATACGTAAATACATTTTTTAAAAAAAAAAAAAAAAAATGAATAAATAAAACAATCTTCACCGCCTCCCTTTTACATATATATACATTATTATATATTTAAAGCAACGTAAGAACGCGAAACGCGGCCCCAAACGAGAAACTATACTTTCGCGTTTCGACCGCGAATCCCCGCGGAGTCGTCCGACGCGAGACTGTGCCATAAAATTAAAATCGGGAAAAAAAAAAAAACGCACACAAACAAAAATCTTTACAGACAGCCATCCCGGTCGACGTGTTCGTGCGCGTATGTATATTACAAATATATTTGTGTGTACCGCACAGCACGCCGACCAAGAATCCATTTTATCCTGCTCCCGGTCGTTCCCCGCGTCGTCACGCGGTCGTCCTCCTCTCCGACGATATTATTTCGATCAAATATCGTGTACGCGATTATCATGTGTATATAAAATTTCAGCGCCTCCCCTGTAATTATTCAATTCCCGAATATAATAATAAAAAAAAAAAAATTATAAATATATACATACAAAAAACCCACTTCCAGTCGCGGAGTGTATACATATTATTTATATATTATACACACGGTCGTCTGTATGTAATAGACTTGTCGTTACGCGCGTGAATGTATAATATTATGTACAGGGCAAACGATAATAATAACATTAATGAACGCGCGCGCACACACACACACACACGTAAAACATAAAAGCGCGCGCGCGCGCTGCGTAATCCGATGAAACAAATATCCGACGGAATAGAAAAAAATAAAATAAAAAGCCAAAAACACGGTAATAAAAAACTGGTTATCCTCCTCGGCGGCACGACGGCCCGGGGCGAGAGAGCTCATAAATATATATATTATATATAATGTATTCAATTAGTAAATGTTTTTATTTCTATTTATTTTTTTTCTTTGATTTTCGGACGAGATCGTTAGACGGGGCGTGTAAGGTTGTTTTACACGCACACAAAACAAACCGCCTTAAATCACTGTGATTTGTTAAACGCAGTCGTCGTCGTCGCCGCCACCGAGTGCGCGCCCGCGATCCGCCGGTATACGTGTATATTATTATCCTCATTATCGTCGTGTTATTAATGCGCGTTGATGTCGTGTTTATTTTTCTCGCCGACGCGCGGCAAGTCTCCGAAAACGATAATATACCACGGCCCGCCGGCGTTACATCCGTTCGCGTACCGTTCAATTCGTCCAACGATTTCCCGACCGCGCACGTACGCCGAGAAACGGACGTTTTTCTCGAATGCCCGTCAGGGTACGCCGTGCGTTGCGTTCCGTTGAGTTCGAACATTTTTCGCACCGCGAACAATTCGACCGTGGGGCCATAACGTTGCCGCGTTATAATTGTACGATAATAACTGTGGGTGCACTTGCGCTATGGCAATGTGTTCGCATCAGCCGGTTCGGTTCGCCGTGTAGTACGACGACGTTCGAAAAACAATTGAACGCAAAACCGTTTTAGCTTAATTTATTATCTTGTTCGGCGGCGGCGCGCGCGACAAAACAGCGTTATTATCTGCGCGACCGCCGAACGAACGCTCAGGTGTGTGCGCGCGCGCGTTTGTCACATTATTTTCGTTCCGACACGGAATCGGAGAATTTCCCAATTAACACCTAAGCTGCGCCGCGATTACGTTATGATATCCCGATAGCCTATGCATTTGAACAACGTGATCGTTAAACGTGTTCGTTTCGTTTCACTTCTTCGGTTCCGTCCCAACATATAATAATTATTGTTCGTATTATTCACTTGTTATCACATACGACGATCGGACGACTCGTAAACTACTTGTACACACCTTTGGTTACCTAACCTTCGGAGACCTTAACCTCCCCGTCCCCTACCCCCCGTCCCCGTTGTTATTCCGTTACTAGTCAACGGTATCGCAACTTTCGAAAATTCGACGATTTACCCGTCTGATACTCACGCGCCAACTACCATCCACCCATCCCACTCTTCCCTTCATTGACCAGCAACAAATTACTTTTATACGCATAATTATTCTTGTGTATTATAATTTATATTATTTTTTGTATTATTATTTTTTTTTTCTTTGATTTTTTTTTTTTTTTTTTATGATTACTTATTTTTTTGTTTCGATTATAATTTCCGTAATCTTAGCGTTTAGGATAATTTTTGAGAAATTAACGTTTAGCGTAGGCGTGTAGTATGTATACGTAGCGTGACAGGCACGCGACTCCTCTCCGAGAGACAAAATATTAGAATAAAAAAAGGAAACCATCTCGTCGCGTGTCCCGCGCTATTTTAAAATCCAGTAGTTGATGTAGACACGGCACTCTTTCGCATAGCTATTCGTCAACACTGCTGCATTGTAAGTCTACTAGTTTAAATAATTCCGTCAACACCATCGTCGGTATTATAATATTATTGAGCGTAATATCACGGACTGCGTTTATTCACTCCAAAATCGCTAGTCGGGCTCTAAGATTTTTTTTTCCCGTTTTCTTTTATTTTGAAAACTATTATTTGTATTATCATTATTATTAATTTTTTTCGTTTCCATTTGTGCACCTACTTATATACTGACAATTGATCGATGGTGACGTTTTTTGGCATACCCAACACGTTTTATAATCTTGTATGGAAAAACAATCTGATTTCGCTTAAATCGGTATTCGCGCGGCGGGAACAACAAATCGTTCATTTTTCTTCTTATTTTTAAACAAAAAAAAAATTAAAAAAAATAAAAAATTCGTACAACAAAATTAGGCGTGTGATAGATCAAACATTTTGTTTCTGTTTTCTTATCCTTTTCCGGTTTTTTTGATTTTCGTTTACATAGCAATTCGTTATTATAGATATACGTACCAATATATTTATTTTTTTCCCGTCCAAATATTTTTAGTGTTCAACATTATTCTATTTCATTTGTCATGATTTATATTTTTCTTCTCGTTTAAAAGAATTATACTGATAATGAAAAAAATTATTAGTTTTTCTAAATTATATTATATAGGTATAATGTTTAGACTAATAACAAATATATATAACCTAAATATTTATTTATCTAGGCTAAAATGTTTTTCTTACTCTTTGGCTGTGAGTCGTGAACTTTCCTCCCTATCGATTTCCAACCAATCTATTTGTCCAAATAAAAATTGTTATAATATAACAATACTCTGTGTGTGTTTTTTTTTATTTTTTATTACATTTATAATATATTTACGTTTTACCATCTATATAACGGTGAATCCTCCCCAATTATATAGGATTTTTGCCATTTACGACGATCAGAGTTGTTTCTGTGCCATTGTTTCCCAATTTTTATTAAAATATATATAAATAAATATATATATATACAAATATATATATTATATATTTTATATTATTTATTTATATATATTATTATAAATTTGTATTAATATGCATAAAAGCAAAATCGAATAAAATAATAATAATTTGTATAAATAAAAAACTATTTGTAAATATTGTTGTGTCGTGATTAAGTGATGATGATGATTATAAAGATTATAAAATAGGGTATATATTTTTAAGAAACAACGTATATAAACATACATAAATAAATTATATGTATATATATTTATACATATATGTAAAGAAAAATCTTAAATCATCTCTTCGAAACGATAAATTAATTTAAATTTAAAAGATATACGACAAACGATTAGATGGTTATTATTTCATTTTAAAATATATTTTAAGTTATAATACTAATACAGTGACCCGAACACTTTTCGCGTTATTATTATTATTATTATTATATTTTTTTTTTCGTTGTTGAAAACACCCATAAATATATATTATATTTATACACACAAATATAATATAGAATTACCGGCTGGACAACCTATTGTTTTCCGGTTGTGCGTGCGAATTCGATAACATTGAATCCGACACGGATGCAGTGCTATGATAATATAATTATTGTATTATTTTTCTGTAGTATTATAAGGTTTACAGCTCAAATAAAAAAAAAAAAAAGATCATATAATATTTGTAAGCCCTAATCGATTTTTTTCCAACAACTTTTTTTTTTATTAATTATGATTATTATTATTATGGATATTATTATTATTATTATTATTATTATGATTATTATTATTATGATTATTATTATGATTATTACGATTTCTATACATCTTGTACATAATTACAATAAAACGATAAAAAAAAAAACTGTAAATAAAAATGTAATAATAATAATATAAAAATCAACGTTGTACTTGTTCTGTTGTCACTAGACTTAAATTTCTGTACCAAGTCTGATAGTGTTTGGTTTGTATTATTTATTAGTAATATATATTGATATTGTATTATTGACATGCGAGTGTTTTAATTTTTTTTTTCTTTTAACATTGTGTGTATCTTATGCCTTTCTAATTTATATCTAAGCGGTTTTATAGTGTTTTCACTGAACAACCTATACTGCAGTGACAAACGTTGTACCGGTTCAGTTTAAACCTACCATTCAATTGCGTGCAAATGCTGTTTACGGCGTTTCCAGTGTTTTACGGTATTAATGACATCGTTAATTTTATATATATGTTTATATATTTAACGTTTTACTGTGAAATATTGTTGTACGTCTTGAACGACCGTAAAAATCGTAGCGAAATTGACTCAAAAATTGTATGGTTTTTTGGTCCAAATAATTAGATAGTTTTGATAAACTTATATTATATATTTATATACAAGTGTATACACACATAAATGTATCGCCGGTGTTATATATATATATATAATATGTTACTCAATTATAGGGTTTCTAGATGTTTTTTAGCAGATGTGCGATACGAGTACGTATATTATAGGTGTTCGCATTAGACGAGGAAAACGATGCAAGTGACAGCAGTCGAATATGAACAACTTTGTGTAGTGTATAGACGAAAGCATAAAAATGAAAAAAAATAAATCGATGAACAATTGCTCTTTGCAATGATTAATGTCTGTGTACCGTGTGCTCGCGTTTACGTGCTGAATTAATTTGCGGCGTCGACGAACGTATTCGGAAAATCCGTCGCAACGTCACCTGTTATAATACTTCGATCAATAAAAATTCAAATAAACTCGGATTATGATCAATCGTAGACCAAAAAAATTATAATTTTTCTAAAACTGCAGCGTCCGCGGTGTTCCGAACGTCGCAGCGGTTCCGTCGCGCCTATCGACCGTGATCGTAACACAACCGTGTACGATATTATCCAAACATTCAAAAAGTCGTCGGTCGACGGCGGCGGACGGTCGGGTAAACGTCTCGGCGATCGTACGGAAAACCGTACCGGATCGCGTGGATCGCCGCGACAACTGCACTCGGATCGCGTTTAGTCGCGGCGCGGCCGGAAAACGACCGATCGCACTCCACGATCGGCGACGGGATCTAACGGCGACGGTTATCGGACGGAAAGCGGTTCGCTTTGGTCGTACACGGTTTCCGTTGCACCGTCGTCGCGCGCAACTGTTGCGTTATCATCTCGTCCGCGGATGGTATCGTATCGCCGACGCTCGAACGACGGCGTATCGCATACCGCGTTCCGCGGAGATATGTTCGACAGCTCACATATGGAAAGCGTTTCATTCCGGTCGAGGTCGCTTGATCAACTGACATCGTTACACGTAGGTACCGCAAACGCATGTGCAACCCCGAACAGTCTTCGGCCGTAAAATGTTCATCGTTCGAGTATCGCAATGATCACCGCCCGCGAACCCTGTACAGTCGACCGTATATTATTTACGACGGATTTCACTGCTGCGACGTTACATGTGCGCGCACCAGTCGGTCCGACCCTGCCGCTCATTGGTCCGGCGTCGCAGTTAATCCTGCCCGCGGGTGTCTTTTCCGTTCACGCGCAGTCCCCGCGCACCGGGTAGCCGACCCGTTTCGAAAACCAACGTGTCGGTATTTACTCCATGCGAACGATACGTTTCGTAGAACTATAACACACACATTTACACAACCTATATAACATATATAGGTTATATATTATATATATATATATATATTATACATGAACTTTATTGCGTGTACGCGACGACCACCAACTAAATCGAAATCGGATACCGTTTGTCGGCCAAAAATTGTTGTCGCCTTTATATCTTTTTATTTTTCGTGTTTCCGCAGCGACTCGAAACGCGAAATCCCTGCCGGGGTTCACGTGCCGGACCAGCTGCTGCAGTCGCCCACAGCGTGCAGTTTTCCATGTACATATTCCTATCGTTCCCTCGCCGTCGTCGCGGTCATATTTGTTTCTCTTCGCCTTTGACTTGCATACACGTAATATATTTTAATATTATTCAATTGCGTCGATGGCAATCGCCACGCCACGCGACTACAAACGATTGCGTTGCGTACCCGAATGGATCCGTCGCGGTTGATATTCAGTGGTACTAATATATTTATATGCATTTGTTACAATCTTGCGACGCGTGTACGCATTTATTTTTCCTCTTGTTCTACACTGTCGTCGTATTTTGGTACAACGCCTCCACGGTCTCGTATGGCGGAATCAATCCGCATGCATGCTTACACGCAAGTGTGTACGCGAAGTCTTATTGAAACGACTTGTGCACGGCTGCAGTACGATGTATATCTATCATCAAATCACCTTGTAACACTAAATAATAACAACATAATACTCAATGATAGTCTAATGGTAGACGTGTGTATAGCTGTCGATGATTTGTGAGTATTTGATCCGTCTGTCGCGCGACAGATCATCGCGTCGATAATCACGATAACGTGCTCTGCGTATTATTATCATTTATGTTATTAGAATAACATTCAGATTATTATTATAATTATTATTAATATTATTATTATCATTATTATTACTACGAAGGGGGGTTTTGGTCGGGATTCTCGCAGCGGAAGGCAGCGGCGGACTGCAGTGGCGATGATGGCGGCGGAGACCAATCGAAAACCCACGACCGTCTAGAGGGGCGTCTGACGGTGGTGGTGGTGGCGGCGGCGGCGGTAGCGGCGAAAAGGAGAAACGAAGCGACCGCTGGATAATAATAATATTTCTTCGCGTCCACAGCTTTATTTTATTTTTCAAAATTAAAAACGCCATTATTATATATGTATTGTACAGATATACATTTAATTTTAATCGCTCGTCGATACGGTATCGCGATTTTCTTCGGCTATGACTCGCGCGAAAAATATATATTTTACTGGCCATTCAATAACATAATGTGTAATATCACACATCGTGTCGTACCGATAAAAACCACGTCCGTATATTATTATTATTATTATTATTATTATTATTATATGTAAGGACGGGTAAGAGGACTGCACGCGAACGTATCCGGGTGAAAACGAATTTTCACCCGACGAATTACACGTGCAGGCACAGTACGGTCTTGCATTCACCTCCACGTCTTGTATACGTCACGCGGTAAAGGTCTCTCGTCGCGTCGTGTGCGGTAACAGCGTAACACAATGTATCTGCCTCTCTCTGCAATATTTTAGATCGTCGCGCGTCTCGTTTCCGTTGACAAAAACCTAATTACGCCTGCGTGATCGAACAATGTTTGGCGGCAGTACATATTATGTTTTATATAGTTATACACCGTGTCATTCCGTGATTGGATTTTCACCGTGTGCACGGTTGCGAAAAAAAAAAACTCTGTTGCGCGACCCTGACACACCTTTATCTGTACATATATACATATACATAAGAAAATTTTGGTTGTACAGAAAAAAATATCTTTTTTTTTTTTTTAAATTTTATTTTCATCGATCATAACACTACCATTGTTTATATATATATATATATATATATATATTGTTGAATACCACGAGTGTATGTAAAATGAAATTGTAGATACATTAAACGCATGTATAAGAGTAAATCTTCGGCACCGCGAATGTACACGGTGATGAAACGATAACGCGATTCGTACGAAGAAATTAAGAGAAAGGCAAGTATGGTACGCAGAGAAGAGTGGAAAGAACTACTGCAAACCTAACTACGAGATTAAAGTCGAGTAAAAAGACATTATACGTCTGGGCTAAAAGTAGCAGCGGCGACGGCGGCGGCGGAGATGCACTTTTTTAGTTTTCGATCGCACGGTCTTATTCAAAAACGCACGGTACGGCCTATAAAAACGTGCGCACATGCCTCCGTGTAAAATATAGATGCACTGTACACTAAATTATGATCGTAGCTCATTTTGCAGTAACGACGATGTATGGAACGTAACGTAATACGTACCCGGGCGTATGATAAATTTATGTACACCGAGAACGGGCGAAAATCAATTTTTTTTTCCATTTTTTTTTTTTTTTTTTTTTTCCCTTTCACGACTCCCGTTTTCTGCGGTCCGTGTGCTCCGGAGTCGTGTGGAAGGTGTGTATGTGCGTGTGGGGGGAAGGGGGGAACGCAGGTGGAGATGATAAAGAGAGATCGCTACCGTAAAACGAGAGAAGACGGCCTGGCGTAATAGCAGCCGCGGATAAACGAATCTCCCGTGTGCGAGCGTTCGTGTTTTTTTTTCTCCTCTTTTTTTTTTTTTCTCTCTCTCTTTCCTTTCCCGTATTATTTACTCTCATCCGACGTCGGTTTGCCGGTACCGTTAACCAATAGCCGAGCCCGCGGCCGCCTCCCGTCGGAATGCGCGCGCGCGCACAACAACACTGGAA
Source organism: Sipha maydis (assembly GCA_034509805.1). Taxonomy (NCBI): domain Eukaryota; kingdom Metazoa; phylum Arthropoda; class Insecta; order Hemiptera; family Aphididae; genus Sipha; species Sipha maydis. The sequence goes on along the minus strand of JASXSY010002484.1, from coordinate 18,370 downwards.
ATTAGCAACGCCTCTGTCGGCCGGCGGGCGGGTGGAGGTTGCCTTTCCCGCACGTCGCCGCTCGCAGCGCGCGCTTACGCACACTCTCGCGTACAAACGCGCGCGCACGCACGCACATGCACGCGCAAAAACGCTACGCGCGCTCGCACATAATTCGCTTTCGTCGGTTTTTACGGCCGCCGGCGTTTTACCCGTCGTATTTCGCGCTAACGACGAGAGTGGAGAATAACATAATAAAAAAAAAAAAAAGAAAAAGAGAAACGACGAAGTTACTACACACACGTAAATATTAGTGTTGATATGTGTGCGTATATTTTTGAACGTGTGCGTGCGTGCGCCTCTCGCGACTATTTTATTATATTATCGTTTGTGCACGCCAGTAGTAGCGCCGAAATATGTGTGCGTTCACGTCATGTGTAACGATACACACACGTATTTGGTATGTGTGTGTGACTATTAGTCACGCGTGACGGTCGTTTTCGCGAAAATCGTGCGGTACCCCCCCCCCCTCGTACGATGGACGATCTGGAATATTTTACGCCGATATTTATTATAATATAGGTAACGATTTTCGCGAAAATGATGTATGTAAATTATATCGTCCGCCTGGCAACGGTCCTACTTGGAGGGAGGGTTGAACGATCTAGGCGAAACATTATCTGCGACTAGGGCTTTCCGACGATAACCGACCGCCGAACTTGTCTCGCGTGGATCCGATCGATAAACGGTTTTTTGAACAGCACGCATACTTCTTAACATCGTATCGTCTTCCGGTACTCCTATCAGTGTATGTTTTTAATAACGAACATTGTACACCGTATCACGTGTGCGACATGAAGTGCTCGTGCAGGTTCCCAACGTATTCGATCCGATATCCAATAAATGTTGTTTATTCGTAGAACGAAGAGTTCTAAACGTGTTAAAGAAAAATCTAAAGGCCATCGCTTTTGCAACGGACATTTATTTTATCGCTTGCTCTTTTCATTATTTTTATATTTTACTAACGATTGCGATCGGGACGACCGACGGGAACGATTCCCAACGACCGTCGAGCCAATCGTCGAGTATTATCCGCCGTCGTTACGCCCGCTCGACGATTAGTGCGCCGTACATCCGCAAGCGGGACGGAACAGGAGGGCTAAAGTTTAATACGCTTAATACGTTTCTAATGCGATTCGCTGATGTGAACGATGATAGTTCGTCGTCTGACTGCTTGAAACCTAGTTCCTAAGACGTATGCATATCACGTAATTGAAATCCGGATATGTAGACACGATTTGACATTTGAATTTTAAAAAAAAAAAAAAAAAAAACCCGGGTCGTCAAGAGCCTAGAACCGCGTTCGTTTTACACTAGCTCGCGTCGCAGTCCGTTGCATCGCAGTGATTATAATATCCGCCGGTTCGTACCACTGTCTGTGCAGTGCGCCAGCACGCGTTTGGCCTTTCGCGTCCGTCGTCGAAATCATTGTTCGTCACACTTCTGCAGTACGTAGTGTAACATATCTGACCAGGATAACGTGTTATTGCGCTCGACATCAACGACACGATCAACGTGCGACTCGAGAGCAGCAGGTACGCATACGCGAGCCATACATGTTTGATGACGGCAACTCCGTCGTTGTTGCGCAACACGTATAATCATCACGTTCTCCCGGTTCATTCCGACAGCGTTTCACCCGGCCAAAGCTCTTACGATCCGTCCGGAAACGGCGTTCAGCTCTGTTCACATCCGTAGCGCTATTCGATACGCCGCCTCGGCGCAGGCGCGTACGCAAAAAAATATTTTGGGGCAGGTGTAGGTTGTAGATTTTCGTCCTTATGTAATCTATAAATCATTTTCACTCGAAAAAGAAAAAAAAACATATTTAATAATTTTCACGAATTTCGAGAGGAGGGTTGAACGTCTAAGGCCCCTCCTTGTGTACGCGCTCGCCTTCGTACTTGTTCGTATCGATTACATTATTGCACGTAGAAAAAAAATGTACGTCGATCGTTTTAGCTGTTTGCGAGGCTCCCGAAGAGTGACTTGTTCTGTTGCTTCCGCCGACCGATGCCAATTCATGTTCCCCATCAGATTGATCTATAATCATGAATTATAATGCAACGTTTCGGCATAGGACGATGTCGACGGACCCGAGTGTAATACGATAAACATTAAAATCGTACAAGCAAAACTGCACCGCGGTTGCGTCGTGACATTATACACACATTTCGCGTCGCGTCCGTTAACGAATGTTTCCCCTGCGCGCGTTCTCCCACAGGAGTGTTGGCCCCAGCAAGTACAAATGCGAGTAAATACAGACGTGCGCGCGCGGCGGGATATTGCAGCATGGTCTTTCGGTCGTCGTTCGCGGGGGGTGACGGGGACGGGTAGCAGCGGGCACCCCAAAATATAAAAACTAGTCCCGCGCCGTCCCCTTTTATCCGTTTCACCGCTGCCGTCACCATCACCACCGCCGCCGCCGCCGCCACCACCACTACCAGCGAACGGGTTCTCTTTCTAATATATTATTATTTTTTTCGTCATTCGTATAACGCACACACACACACACATGTATATATGTACATGTATAAACGATATAAATATACGCACAAACGATCGTTAGAACCCCTCGGTTGCGGCCCGCGTTTGTACCTATACACGCGGCGCGCGCACCTTTCCTTCCCTTGTCCACCCCGTCACACTTCACGCGTGTATAACCTCCCTGCAACCCCCTGCGGAAACGGTCGTCTAAATACACACACACACACACACACACACACACATATATTTATTTTTATTTTGTATGTATACGCGTACTACGTACATGCTTAGGGCGGGTTACCCTCTTTCACTCTTTCTCTATCCCCCTCTCGTCTGGTGTACCTATATCGCCCCGTTTGGCACCGCGAATATTCGCACCGAAATCCGCGTGCACAACGGACGTCATAAATAGATTTGACATGTATACTCTTGTGCGCATATTACAACCACGACCGTGGTAACGGTCGTTTGTTCGCTCACTGGTCGAAAACGATGTCTCGCCCATCATACAAAAAAAAAAAAACGAATACTACTTAAAATAGTATTTGTAAAAAATATTCCAAATACTCTTATGGATATACAGATTAGGAAAGATTGAAGGTTATTATTACGTAAGGTACATTTTAACTGTTTACGCAATTAAATACGTTTTATCTGAACAGAAAAATAGAACACATATGTTTAGGTGTTAGATTGTAGCGTGCCGAGTGGTTTGTTCGACATGTGTTCGATATGTGGCATACTAAATAACAAGATAATAATCACTAGGCACACCAGAATGGGTTTAAAGAAGTACAAGGAAAATCGTGAAATAGTGCTTTGTTCAAAATCTAAACCATAATTCATATTTATCGTTAAAGATTTTTACTAGTGATTTTTAAAAGTCCACCACATAGACAAGAGTAGATATCTCAATTAGCGGTGTAATAGTTCATATAGATCCTCCTCCGCTGTCGGTTACTTAAGAAACAAAAAAAAAAAAACATATCCCAATTGCAACGGACTATAATGGTTTTATGTAATATATAATAATAATCATACAAGTATTTTCTTGAAGGTGGACCTATTTTTGCTGTGCAACAAAATCTAGCATATTATGTAGATTAATATAGCATCACAAATTCCATTATTTTTAGTTTTAATAATGCAGATTTCAACAGAGGCAAAATATTGCTTACGCTTATTTTTAACTATTAAATACACGAAAAGCATACTATTTAGTAATTTACGTTTCTCATTGATTTTTAACTTATCAATGGTAACACTTTTACGACTTCATAATCCGTCACCAAACTTCAATGACGTGTTCCTTCACTAATATCTATGTAATCGCCAAATCATACCCATTGAATACAGGTACGATCATAATCATACATTAGTTTCTTTTTCGTCTCTGAAGTTGTTAGATCTATCCAGGATGTGATAATTTTCGTCCTAGAAAATGAGTTGTACTATGCGACCAGCCATCTGATTTCTATGGCTCTATTCTCGACCTGACATAGCAAGTTGATAGAAGCATTTTTCTAGCATATTAACCCAACGTAATATAAAACATTATAGACAGTAGCGGAAGTCAACACCTCTTATAATATTATTAGACCTTCACTCTTTCACAAATAAAAACGAAAAAATACATTTTTGATTTATAGTAATTAGTTTAGTTTTTCGTTCTCAGTAAAAAGGCAGATATTAGGATATAATACGTTTTTTTTTTTTTTATTTGTAACGCGCTGAACGAAGATTATTTCCTTTTCCATATTTTAATACTATAAACGGTAAACAATAAAACATTATTCAACTCTGGATTTTGAATTCGGCATCTGACTAGATCGTGGCCTAGTTAGCCCGGGTCGAAGTTTCGACCGTAATCATATTCATTAAATAAATTTTATGATTTACGACAAGAGAATTACTGATTTCCAGCATATATATATATATATATATATATATTTATCTAGGTAAGGTATCCTAACCACCACTCTCTGGAAACGGCCGTGCACAGGCCGAACAGTAAAATATTAATATGGAAGAAAATATTATGTTGCCGCGTGTAGGTAAGTAATAATTACACTATCCGTCCATACAAATGTATAATGTATGTAAATATCACAGAAATACTATACGCATGCATATGTATATGTTACGTTAACCGCTCGCTGTAAACGAACGACGCGTCTAATTAGTAATTACGTAAAATCCATGCAGCCCACTCCAGCGAGCGGTGCAGTGTGTAAAACGTACACATATAATACACGCATCTAACGCAATACTGTAAAACGTCGATCCAACGTGTCGAAACATACTTATTTCCAGTGCGCACGGGCGTTGCGATACTCTATACCGCGACGTTTTCGCAGTTTTCAAACGTTAGACCGTCGCCGAAAACTTGGCAGTCGCGTATCCGTCAAACATCCGAGGCGGCCGTCATTCCTTTTGCTGTTGCAGTCGCGTCTTTCCCTTCCACCACCGTTGGACGCTGCGCCGTCCAACATTTAGATCGTTCCGGATCGTCACACGGTTGCACGAGTAGAACCGTTGAACAGTCCTACACGCGTTACACGGACGTATTTTATAACGACACGTGAACAACACGTCGATGCATCGCATCGCCGCGACAGTTCGGCGCGAGTAACGATCGCAGAAAGATAAGAGGAGAGAAACTCGGCCATCGCATGGGTTCTCTGGTCTCGTGACGTATACCCGGCGACCGAGAAAACGCGCGATTTCGGACTAAATAATGTACTGAACCGGGGCGCATCGTTTTCGCGTTATTTCGTGTCGCAATTAATGCTTTATGTACACAACGTGTACGTGTTACGGCTGTTGTTTCCGCATGACCGTATGAACGAGGGCGCTTTTGACACTGCGATTCGAATAAATGTTTCAAATGTTCGGTACGATTACAACGGACTCGGATTCAATACGATTCTCAACGATTGCGGCGCGCGGACAGCCGGAGTGTCGCGGTGTGCTGAATTCGACGTTGAATTCGAAAATGGCACTTTCCGCGAGACGAATCGATCGTCAAGGTCAACGGTCTCCGCGAGACCCGCAGGAGAACAAAGGACAGTTTCGCGGACCTTTCGTACACAATAGCCAGGATAAAAAGAGCTGTAACGCGGACATGGTACGACGAGCTCGTGCTCGACGCGTTACTTTATACCATTCAAACTGCCTGTTACGTCACCTGTTCGCGCCGCCACACTGCTTTTGTTCTTCGCAACACGTCGCGACGTTTTGTAAGCCTATGCATGTGGAATCCGTGTACTTTCTCGTCGGGGTTTGACGACCCGAACTCCATAGATCGTTTATTGTTTTTAAAATGTATTGGTGTTTTTCAAATTGTTACATGCGCATATTTCTATGACCACCATCTGCATGATGTAACGCGGATTATTATTTTCCTCGTTTGGTTTCGTGTGTGAGAAAACAGTACATGGGTATCCCCATTTATCAAAATTGTTATAATTATTTTACGCTCGTACGGCATGCAGAGCGTGTAGTCGAATACACGTTCACCAATGTTGTTAGCAACATTTGAAGTTATGTTTTGAACACGATCCCGCGAAAAAAATAAAAATAAAAAACAAAAATGAGAAAAATTCAACAAAAAAATTCGGTTAATCTTCACATACGTATATATATATACACATTATATATACATACACGTTCAATGATCTACAAATTATTAATCGACGGAACGCTGCTCGGTCTTTTTTTTTTGTGCTTCCCGACGGAACGCGTTTTTAGGGTTCTACACAATAAATATTATATATATTTTTTTTTTCATTCACCCGAAAACATAAAACGGTAAATCATAACTATAGGTATGTATATATACATAGACATTGGGCGGATGTGGTACTGTCAATTAAATACAAAGATTAATGGGATACTACGGTATATATAGGTATATAAACCATCTCGGTTCAAAATATCTCTATTTCAGTGCGATATTGAGAAATCACTTATTGGTAATTATTTATGACGGCATTAATGCAACGGTACGTGCCCGCCTCTTTTGGATAACTTGAAATAAAAAAAAAAATGAAGAGAAATAAAAGAAATAAAATCACATTAATAATGACTTTATAATGCGAGTAATGGTCCGTACACTTTAATCATCAAATATTTCGATTAAATTATTTTTAAAAAATTTTTATTTCCTAACCGAAACATCTATAAAAATATTTCAAGGTAATATCGATGTATTTTAACGTCATATTCTTATATCTCTTTGGGAGTATATGACGTGTCAATACCGTGTTAACACCACAAAAAAAACCTTATGCTTCCAAATTATAAATATTTTCTGTTAACGGTAAATATGTACATCATTGTTCACCATAATATAATTATTTTTATGTCGGTAACTAATACGTGTAAATTGATCTTAAGATTTATTCGATATTATATTACTTATAAAAACATCGCGAATTGAGGTAAAAAATTCACCGATATGTGAAAAACAAGCAGACAATTAAACACTGATTTTGGGTTTTCTACACTCCAGTTTTCTTTAGGGTTAGTACATATTATCATATTATGTTATAAACTGTGTTTGTATATACGAAGTTTGTAAATTTAAGATTAAGTATATTTTATTAAAATTTACGGAAAGATTACCTGAATTTGTCTATGATGAATCAATATTTATAAGCACTACGATATAGGTATATGTAGATATTAAAGTAACGGTTTTAACTATTATTTTATTATCTATTAACAATACGCAACAAAAATTATACTTAATTATTTTAGATATTATATAATACATTTATGATAAATATATGTTTGTACTGTGTGTAAGTTTACAATGTTAAAATAATCAATTATTCATTCCTCATTAATATTTTATAATATGATGTATAATATGCATCGTATACTGTTTCTAAAATAATTTCAAAATTTTTAAATTGCATACAGTTTTTTAATTTATATGATGATTAAAAACATAAATTTTTGTTTTTGATTAAAAAATATATTTTTTTCTATTTTCAACGTTATTCGACACACTGCGCAACATTAGTGCTCGATATCATTGTTGATTTTAAATAACATAATACATTTTACTGCTAACTTTTATTTTATCATTTGTCATTCTTGTTGCATCATGTAAAATGTAAAATAAACAAATGCTTTTTGGGGGGAAGTGTCAACAGTAAAAACTACAGCAATATATTAAAAACATATATGTATGTATATAGGTAGGTACATGTACTAGAAAATGTAGGAAAATAAGGGGCCGGAAAATAATAACATTCAGCATTTCCAACATTTTATGGGAATTACTTAATGCCAGGTGGATTTGGCTTTATGTAAATATACAAGTAGAGGGGACTGAATGGGCTGCAAATGGAAAAAAAAAAAAAAGAAAAAGTAAAGTACTCCTAAGGGGTGATGTTTCAGGAAATCCTGTCGGGAAAACTTCTCAGCAGGGATTTAATTTTTCTTCAGTTTTGTCTCTGTGACAGTTAACACGACTGCGGTATATATTTACTTGCAAATAGGTGTGTGTAACGAGTACAGTATACATAAATATAATAACCGATTCAGTATAGCACACATTTGACGATCGCGTTTTCGGCAAAACGCGTCCCACGGCGCGAAATTACCCGAAGGGGCGCAATAGTAATTGGCTTATCGAAACCCTTATACAATGGCCTTTTAAAAGTCTTGACGATGTTATTATTACTACACATCGGAAAGGGTGCGCGCGTAATAATATCAAAATTGACCTATGCGCGGTCGAGCGCGCGCACATACACAGCACATATGTACACATTTAATATACCCTCTCTTCTACATGATTTATATCAAATCACGCGGATAGTCATAATAATATAATCCCTTGCGCCTATCATATCGTATTACCTACTATATACGTCGTCATATTTGGTATATATTGCGTTACCCTGTGGTTCTGTACGCTGTAGATGTGCGCTCGATGCAACTTTGTACAATCGGAGTGTGTGTACTACTTATACATACACGGACACGGTATAAGCAAACACGTGGCCTGAAAGCTACTAAAGATGCAATGCTGAAAAGCTCTGACATTAAGGTAGATGCATATTTACCACAGTATTCATAAGTATACAGCAGTACTTTGCGTTTCTTCAAAATGTTCGCGGTCAAGTGGATGATCATATATCGCATATTGTCAATTGGTTTTCGTTCTGTGTAGAAGCCGGCTGCAAAGAATACGAGTCGGTACCGTACTACTGTTAATATTCATGTATATATACTGCGATGGTTTGCCGAACGTTACAAAACGCTGAATCGTTAACGAACCGTTTCCATTACTCATACAGCGTATACATGTATGTGTATTGTGATGCATGGTGCGATTGTAATACAATCGACGATTATAAGTCCGTAAAAATAAACAGTTTACACATTTATGCTGATTGCCGCTGATGATTCAATTTTGAATGTTGGTTGGGGGTTGAAATATTTTCTATATGTTTCTACCGGAATCAATATAAAAATGAAAGATATTTTACAGAACATAAATAAATAATGTAAAATGTTTGTATTACAAAATATCTGTTGTATTTGGCTTATAAAATACAGATAAATATGTGTTCAATAAATATATAAGTGTTATGTTGAGCAAATTTTATTTTATTGGGCCTCCAATTGGTATTTGCACCGCGGCCTCATGAGACTTAGATCCGGCATTTATCGCAATGAAAATCAAATAACGCCGTTTTGTACACCTAAATATTCCTAGATATATAGTTTTGATAATAACAAAACAACTAACAAAAACGAAGTGTTTTACTTACACTACTCGGTATCTGTTGTATAGTCATTTTCTATAAAAATGTAAATTCAATGAACATTTGTAATAGCCAATGGTGGGGGAGGGGTGTTGAACTTAAACACGCCTACGCATGCGTGTATAGTGTACACAGTCGGAAGTCATCGCGGGAATAAAAATTAATAACTTATCGTTCGCGAAAGAATAAACAGTTTACTCGTGTAATGGGCCAAGAAATGATTGTTGAGTAAACATTCAATTTAATTCTTTATGAATATTCGGCGCTATTCGGTCCGCATGTATTATGTGCACACACAGACGTTGAACAGATTTGGACCCTTCGGCGGGGCTCGGGAGTTGCTGCGTGTAGTGTTGCACGTGGGGGTGTGGCAGAAAGTCATAACCAAACAATCTCTGGGGGCCGGAATTGATTTTCGTCTCCCCGAAGACCGGCGAATGCGTTAAAAATGAACATATTGTTGTTTCATGCGTTTAATCATCGGTTACTGTACACAGTATATACGTATACGTGTTTGTATAAAACGTAGGCGCGCGCGGACTTTCAGATATATATATATAAATGTGTGTGTGTGCGTGTGTGTGTGTGTGTGTGTACGTAATATGTTCACGATGTGTGTACGCGTATATCCTCAACAGGGAATTTAAAATAATCATATAAAACGCGTCAAGGGTTCGGAATTCACGTGCGCATAACGTATAATAATAATAATATATATAGGGCGGCGAAGTACCCGTAAGATATTATATTGTATATTGTACGTACAATATTCCAAATGCGTGTGTAAACGGCGTCGGTTGCTGGCGTGCATTATGTACGTATTGTGTGGGCGCGAAATCGCGAGGTTATTCGAATGTGTAATGGAATTGTCTGTGGAATATCGTTGCGTATTTTATATATATATATATAAAGCCTACATTCGTATATAGTGATTGCACAACATGTGTGAGAATAATCACTATCGCGTGAAATGCACGCGCACCATCGTGTCCCGTGAGTGTGCGTACCTATACACATATACATATAGGCTAATGTGTACGATATTATTTAGTAAAATATATGGGTAGTTATATATGTACTTGAACCGACTTCGGCAGTGAATCCGTAAAGTGCGTGCACATGCGTCGGTATATTCCGCGCACCCAGCGATCACCTCGCAAGACGCTATTAGATCTAGTGCTCGTACGCAACCTATGCTTATAAAATAATACGTACAACCGTGCGTTGGTAATAACCCAGGTATGTAAACAGCAAAGTTTAGCATCATATCGCGGTATAAAATAAATAACGTTTTCCGCTACGTTTGATTCCTATTGCCTCGTACACGAAGCCCCCCCCCCTGCAGCTGTCGTATACAGCCAAACTGAACGGAGTACTGCGCAAAGGTAAGGTTTTTTTTTTTTTTTTTATTCGCATTTATCGTTTTATATTCTAGCGGGAAGCATCTGCACGCGAGTTGATACCGGTGAGAAACAGAGAAAACTGGACTGTTCTACAATTATTCCAAAATACTATGTGCAACATAAATGTATGATTGCGTACACGTATTACGGAAAACAACGAAATTAATTTAATTGAAGACTATGCGATATAATCAATGTCATTTACAGATCCCTCGATTACGCTGGACGAATCTTTCATACAACAACGAGGTTCGATGAATCAATAAATATAAAAAAAAAAAAAAAACATAGCCCTACCTAAAAATGTCAGGCCGTTGTAAAATACCAACGTACTGGACATCGGTTCGATCTTAACACATTAATACTGTCATTTTTTTTTCAAGCAGGAAAAAACTGTGAGCAGTTCATCGGTAATACGTAATTAAGCATAAGCGCAATACTAGGTACTATAGTATTATAAAATAACACTAATCACTACTTAAATCCATGTACTACATTATTCATATTTAAAGTCGATAAATGTAAGCTCATTTTTGCAAGTTCCAACCTTATAATTATTGAACCTACCTAGTAAAATATCCTAACACCGCTACCGGGGCCAAATGTGACTGTAAAGCTCCCTGAAATATGGTTCTTTGTAATTTTTGAATATGAAATATACATTCATTATAATATAACCATGGGTCATTAGGTTTTTTCACAATTTTCAAACGATGGTCTTTTTATCAGATTTTTTTTTCTTGAACTACGTAGATCTTCTGTGCGGTAAAATTTTTCTCAAAACTAATACTGTCGCATGACAAACCGTACATAGACAATGTCATGTTCTTGTTTTTTTTTTTTTTTTTTATAATTATAATCATATATACGTTGGTCGTGTTCCATTAGCACTGCATTACAAAACTATGATAGTATTTAGTCAGCTACATTTTTTACGTACGGGTGATTTGTCTATTTTTTAACGTTAGATCGTTAATAGTTGGAACTACGTTTTTTTTTTTACCAGTACACACCCATTTGGTCATTAAACAAACGTTATATTGTAATTATCCGATATGAAATAGTTGTTGTAGCATACGCAACATAGAAGTTTGGCAGGGACCTTCGACGTGGTAGAACATTAAATCCGGTGTATGTATATGTCATAACAATGTCGTAAGCTTTAATATATATATAATAACTTATCCTGACTAACTGACTGACTGACTGACTGATTCATCATTAGCCTAGCCGGAACCACTGAAGCTATGAGGATTAAATTTAGTCAGTTATTTCGATTTATGATTCAGAAAACCTCTATGAAAGGATTTTTTTAAATTTTACCCCTAAGAAGGTTAAAAAAGTTAAAAGAGGTGTAAAAGAAATAAAAAATCACCTAACCGGAACCACTGAACTTATATGATTGAATCTTGGTCAGTATATTTTTTTTTATGATAAAATGACTCTCTCAGAAAGTATTTCTCAAAATTCAACCCCTAAAAGGGTTTAAAGGGGTTAAAAATTGGAAATGTAATTTCTTGATTATATTTTCCGAAAGAAAGTTAATAGGACAAAACATTATATTCGGTAATATTTTTTTGAATCCGAGTCTTTTCCACTGGAGCTGCATTGTTAATACGTAAGTTAATACGTTAATGTAATACGCTTGGTATGACCATGACCACGTGTATATGCCTTATTATATATCGTCTAGATATCGTATTTATTGAACACTTGGTCATTGTCCATTACTATTCACTTACAATTAAATTAAGACTAAGCAAGAAAACCATTTTTTGCCAATTTTCGGTATTACAATACACGGGCAACTTAGGGTCAAAACATTTAAAAACATCTGTAATATAAAAAAATGATGAAAAAAAAATTATATGTAACACAAAAAACTACACACGAGCAAAGAAGGGTTATTCAGCTAGTATAAATACATATATATTTATATACATGGATGCAGTATATACACCTATTACATTATATACGCAGCGAATATAGTGTTTGAAAACATCCGGAGAGATAAACATTAAGTATCCATTAACGATAGCTTTCAAATCGATTGAGATAAATTTTGAAATTGTATTACTTTCTCTATATTATATAGATAAATGTAAGTATACTATACTTAAATAGATCCATAAGATAAATATTTCGTGGTCGTACTTGCGTCATATTATATATATATATATATATATATGTGTGTGTGTGTTTGTGTGTACGTTTTACATTATGTTATACCTCTCTAGTAGAAAATTTACTCACATAGAAACGTGACAATAGTTAATGTTATAAAGTACAAATTGTATCTATTCCCCTTTATTTTTATTATATTTGTATATGTTTATACATATATTCAAGAATATAAAATAATAATATAGTATATAATTATGCATTAGTATATTTTAATGGATCTCTAGTGTTTTCCTTTTATTTTTCAAGTTCAGTCCAATTATTTCTGGAACATCGTTATATTTTTTATCTACGACAAACAATGAACCAAACAAATAATTCTATAGAAAAAATGCTATGGATATTACTGAAATTTGTAGTAAACAAATTACTCATTCATTTTACATGCCAAAAAAAACATAATAATTAATGTTCACATATATACACACTTTTAAAAATTTCGTATTGATGGACATCCATACGTGTCTTAAAAAAGTAAACGTAATTATTATAAACGCAATTGGAAACTATTGTAAATAATATTCAACATTTAGAATATTACACATAGTGTTAATTAATATTTAAAATTATATCATATACAATATACTTAAATACAATTTGAAACAAGAAAAGGATATGTACTTAACAAGAACACTCTACATCACTTTCTTGTCTCGTAGTTAGTTATCATACAATTTTATATTATTATATTTAAATATTCATCGATGTCTAAAAGGGTGAATAATCTCATAATTTACATCTACTTATACCAATCATAGCATTGACTGTGTATAGACACACATCTATGAAAATATATTAAATTAATAATTGATATATTGATAATTGATTTATATATATATATATATACAAAGGTATTAGCATAATTTTAATACGAAAATGACTCCCATTTATAACCGTTGAATTATGTGTGGGAAAATATATTATACGAATGGATCATTATCATAATCTCAGATATCCTTATTGAAATATAAAAATAAAAATACATATAGTATAATCATAGTTAATAGAGAGTTACAAAATAATTAAAAAATGTGAAATCCATTTAATTAAGAATATTAAATTATATAGAGTTAAGCTGTATAAGGTGCATAGAAATCTGTGGCGGTAAAATTAATTTTTATTGTGTAGGGATGTAATTTATTTTCGAAGTGAATAAAACCTAAAATTGTATAGCTTAATGAACTTGTTCTAGGAATGAACTGTTAATTTATTACATATTTATATTTCAAAAAATATTTAAAATTACGCAAATATTTTTGTTCTTTTTTTTATAGTCAAAATTATACATGATTAATTCAAGTAAAACGTACTTACGACTATCGACCACCATTAATTTTTTTAGATAATATATTTTCAAGTTTTCGGCTATTTTAGGTATGAAAACATATTCTTCAATTTGGCCGTTAATACTGGTAGAGTACATAGTATCTGAAATAGGGTACAAAAAATAATTGGGATATAATTTTTGTTTCTTAATTTAATGGCATAAGATCCTGTTTTCTAAAAGTGTCTTATGAGTGAAAGTTTGGTTTAATAATAAAAATAATTTTTCATTTACAGTCTGGTCATTAGTAGAAAGGTACCTAGCAATAGTTTTAGAATATAAAAAATAATGAATAAAGGTCATGGGATAGGGATTTATTCCATTTATTATTGCCTTTTGACTACCACTGATAAGAATGTAACATAATACATGTTCAAGGGACTATATGAATAATAAACCATTTTTCACATATTTTAATGAAGATAATCTAAGTCATTGATTTTTAAGAAAACTTTTTAAATAATTTAAAAGGAGTAAAATTATTGAACTGTTTATCATTTAATATATATTTTATTTATTATATTTAATTATAATATATTTACAGTTGTAAAATTCCATTATTTTTAAGTTACATAAACATACAAGCTTACCAATATCAAAAAAAAAAAAAAATATATATATATATATATATTAATATATATAAACAACTGAAAGTCAAACAAATATAAAAACAGATAACTGATATTTTAGTAATATTAGTATATAATAAGACTATGAAAATTGAAACATAACATTATAGTGGCTCACATTTATAGTGCGTATAAAAATAAAAGTACATATATCGACCATATAAGCCCATTAACCGCATAATACCAATATCATATTTGATACAACAGAACTGATACTCGTAAAGTATCAACACGATCATGCCTGGATATATGTATTAATATACATGTAATGTGTGAAGAGATTTTCTATACGATTCGGGAGATTTGAAACACACACATATATACATCAGAGGTTATAGGGTAGTTACTTATAAATATATATATACATAACTATAGTGTCGTAAATATAAGTATAAAATTTTCTCTGTCTCTCACGCACACATTCGTACATAGACAGCGTGTGTCCGGGGGACCTTTTATAAAGGGTCGATCCCCTCTTTCAGTCGACGGCCGTAAAACAATCCAAATTCCGGCGGCGGGCGGGCGAGCTAATTACAATAATAACGGACGAATCACGTCGTGTGGTGGAAACCGCTGGGGCGAACCCAGCCACCAGGGCCGTACCTATCATCTCGTTCAGTCGGCGCAAATATATATATATATATGTTACATGCATGTGTGTACCATGTGTGTCCCACATATATATATATTATGTATTTTTTTCTCATCGTTCGAATAAATGTAAAATATACATAAAAACGAAGAGGGTAAACCTGCTACAGCACTACGCCTATGTATATAAATTAAGAGAGAAAACCTTCGTATTATTGTGAAAACGAACAACATTTTGAATATTGACTAATGGAAATAATGGTTCAAAATAGGAATTTCAGAGGTTTTAAATTTGATGACTTTTACCGTATGGTCTAAGGCTTTGTATATAAATGTATATGTAAGAGGTTAGAAAGAAAATAGGACCAAAATCCCAGTCCTGTATATGCTAAATGTGGATATAATACTGACAGTAGTATATAAGCGGATCATCCTAAGAAACTTTATTCATATAAGAAGGGATGGATAGAAGCTGACGACCGGAAAATGAGTCGTGAGAGAACACCAATGCTAGATTGACTAGATCAAGACCATTACTGACTATTCTCTGGGAGATACCATTTGGTCGGCAGAAAACTGTGAACGATGGAAAAAATTACTAACAACTTCAATTAAAGGGTCACTAAATTTCCCTTCTTGCAAAAAGGAACTTTAAAAAAAGAATATAATAGAAATGGGGGTGAACAAAATTTCCTTGCTTGTGGATTCCTGAGGATTCAGAACTTTTATGAATTTTTAACACTCGTCCGTCAATATGCGTAAAGAAATAAAAATACCGTATTTTAAAAAAATGGGAACTCAATTAAAATAATTGATAAAGCGCTACGAAGAGCAATGTCGTCAAATTATATCATCGCCGTCGAACGTGTACTGTGTATAAACTCTATCATGGAATGCACAGGTTGCAATACAAACACACATACACAAACATATAACATACTGTTGTGTTGTCGTCTAGTATACTGGACTATTGTTATGAACAACCGCGTGTATTAACGTGGAATAATATTATTTTTAAACATATTATTACCATTGCAGGTTATGGCTATAGTCACAGGAGACCCATGTAATGAATAAATCGTTGTGGAAAGAGGGAATAGAATCTCTGAAGGAGATAGTTTGAAAAAAAAATATTAATAATATACATAATAAATAATTGAATACAGTTTACCACGAAAATTGTATTATTGTAATTATTTCACACAGTAAACCTATGAAAAAAAATATCATATTATATATGATACGCTGCACATATATGAGATGGTGACAGAACATTACTGCGATGTTTTAAATATCATACACAAACGACATTAACGCTGGGTGTGCGTGAAATTAACTCTTCAAAAATATTTTATTACTTTTATAACCATGCAATCCTCAGATATCCGTATTATTATTTCTATTTATGTTTGTACCACTGTAGAGAATCGAATCCGTAGAAAAATTAATAAACAATAAATAATATCTGTTTGTATTGTTGAAAAGTAACCGTAGCTGTTGTTGTACAAGTATGTCACAAGATATTTTGTAATGAGCTAAAGTATATTTGCTATACTTGAACTGCGATGTATTTATAATTTATATATCCTATTTAATTATTATTACTATTAGATATTATTCTTGGCATTAGGTTAACATACAATGCATTAAAAATTATACATATGACAATTAAACAATACGGTTATTTTCAATAATACGAGTATTTTGCGGTTGATTGAGTTGATATGCAAACTAGCAAGTTATGAACAAGATGAAAAATATATCTCAAATTTGGTCTTGGAATTTTATTAAAATGAGCATTAACAATATAAATCGATGTATGTATTCTGGGATATTTACAATAAGTTTAATATATTCTAAACTTTAACTGCAACGATTTAATCTTTTAGATATATTTAACTATATTTTAAACTATATATGATTTTATTGATTAAAAAATTATATAATTAAGAAAAGATAGAACTTTAAACATAAGTATTAATTTATAGTGTATTACTCTTAATAATTCGAAAGTTTTAAGAGTAAAATTATACCTACAACTTATTATAATAATTATTAATTATTGATCTAAACATTTATATGGCATAACCGTTTGATTATTGATTTAAAAGTGACATATCTAATTACAGCTTTCTGCAATTTTCATTAAATAAATAAAAATAATAAATAACAATAATATATGAACTATAACAATTAAATTAATTTAATTGATGATAAACTATAAATATAATGATTACTTTTATTGGAAATATTGTTTTTTTAGTAGAATAAGGGTGGTCATATTTTAAATTTCTAAATAGTAAACAACAAATTACGAAAAACTGCAAAACGTAAATAATACCAGTTTTTGATTTTTGTTTTCATCGTAACTGAAAAAATAATAAAATAATAATCGTTGATACTCGACATTTTCATTGAATGCTTATATCACCGTTCGTTATAGAAGGTATAAATTTCAAAATAATTGATACTTGTTCAATATAATACCTATCGCTACTTCATTAGTGTAGCATACTACCTACCAAAACACTTAACGAGTAAACTTTATTGAACATTAGTATTTAAAATGTATCAAACTAAAAGTTACTAAACATATTGCTAATGAGTGATGATTATCATTGTCAAGTGTCTTATGATATTATTATACGTTAATTTATATTATTTTATATCATTCCAGATAACTTGTAATAAGTCGTGTTGCATTTTAATGTACCGCCACTATTCTTCTTTTAACTGTCGGACTAACAAATCTATCGCTCCTCGGGTTTTAATTTCATACTAAGTTTTGACATGTCTTCATATTTTTCCATTAGAACAACTAACAAGTTCTGACAGTAAACTTCTCAACTAAAGATAATTAACACACTTTTCTTCATAATATATCAAATTCTCGTACAAAAAGCACATTAATTATAATATTTAAAAATAATA